>CANUEX010032333.1:0-30529 GCA_948099535.1 Jatropha multifida | reverse complement strand
GGTTCGATTTGAACCGATTTGGTATAAACCAATGATTTCGCCTAAATCCATTTGATTTAGGGGTTTTTCGACTGAGTTAGACTATTTAAATTCGGTTCTCGATTCGGTTCGCGGCATAAAATATTATTTTTGGCCAATTCTCATTGGTGAAAATTTACAATTAAATTTTAAATAAAAATTCTTTTAAAAATAAATTAATGGGTTATTTCAGCCTAGGATAGATTGGTCTATAGTTGAGCACACAATTATACTATATCCTGGGGTCAAGCTAGTGAAACAGAAGAGAAGGAGATTAAGACCAGAATGGGCTAAGAAAATCAAAGAGAAAGTGACCAAGCAGGTGATGCAAGATTTTTGGAAGAGGTTCACTATCCAAAATGGTTAGCAAATATAGTTCTAGTTCATGAAAAGGATGGATGGGTTAGAATGTGCATGGATATAGAGACTTGAATGAAGCATCACCAAAAAGATGATTTTCCCCTTTGTCACATTGATATCCTAATAGACAGTGCAACGATGATGGGATGCTAATCCATTATGGATAGGTTTATAGGATATAATTAGATTCTCATTACATGGTTGGATAAAGCCAAAATAGCTTTTGTTACAAAGCTCGAAACTATTTGCTACCGGATGATGATGTTTGGCTTAAAGAATATCAGGGCTACTTATCAAAGGATGGATACCACACTATTCCATGACATGATCCATAAGGAGTTAGAGGTTTATATTAATGATATGATTGTCATGACTAAGAAACTGGAGGAGCATCCAGTAGCCCTAAAGCAATTCATGGATAGAGTGATCAAATGCAAGCTACGACTGAGCCAAAAGAAGTGTGAATTTGGTGTAACTTCAGGAATAGTGCTATGATTCATAGTGGGTTCAAAAGGAATAGAGATTAATCCAGAAAGGTGATCTAAGAAATGGAGCAACCTAATATAGAGAAGCAAGTGAGAAGCTTTCTATGGAAGATTCAATAAATGAGTAGATTTATATCAAAGTTGTCTATCGTATGTGATTTGATTTTCAAACTGTTAAGAAAAGATCAATCGATAAAGTAGAATGATCATTGTTAGATAACTTTTAATAAGATTAAGAAATATTTGTCAAGTCCCCAAGTTTTATGCCCATCAAAACTAGAGAAACCACTAATCTTTTACTTGACAGTGGAAGATGCTGAAATTGGAACCATGTCAGCACAAGTTGATGAAGCGGGTGCTGAGAAGCCAGAGTACTACTTGGGTAAGAAACTTCTTCCAAATGAACAAAAGTATAGCTTGATTGAAAGAATGTATTTAGCAATGGTTTAGGCAACTAAAAAACTTTGACAGTGCTTTCAGTCTTACAAGGTCATAACAATGTCAAGGATGGATTAGGATCCAATATTAATGTGGAACATCAACATTGGAAGGGAAACTAGTAAGATGGTTATCCTATTATCAGAATTTGATATTGAGTAAGACATAAAGAAAACTATCAAAGGACAAGCAGTTACAGATTTTCTAGTAGCACTTCCAGTTGAAGATAATGAGTAATGGAAAATTGATTTTCCTAATGAACATTTAAAGTTGATTGAAAAGAAAGGATAGAAGCTCTACTTTTATGGTTTAGCTCATAGTAAAGGAGCCAGAGTAGACGTCTTGTTAGAATCTCCACAAGGAGAGGTTATCTCGATGTTGAAGAGATTGTGGTTTGTAGTTACGAATAATGTAATGCCCTAATTTTTCAAATTTCAGATAGGTTATTTCTATAGTTATAGTCTTAATTGTAATTCTTGCATTACATGTTATTTGTTTGATTGTACATGCAAAAAAATGATTTCTAGATTGCAAATTGCGGAATTATACCTTAGGAAGCCTAACTATAGAGTTTAATGTGATACAATTCTAATTGTAGTTAGATATTTAGGATTGGGATTTGATTATTAAAATATGATGTGTTGATCAATATTATTATTTATTATTAAAATAAGTAATTGTTAAAATATAATTTTAATTACATTTAATGATATTTTACTATGGGTATTTTATTAGATGGGTTTTGGTTATATAATTGGGCTTATTTGACCATAGGCTGAAAAGAAAATAATAAAATAAAATAAAATTTATTGTTACCCTAATCTAAGAAGAGTGGTTAACACTCTCATTTAAGAGGAGACTGCCGCCATCTTCACAAACACATGCACATTAGAGAGAAGAGAAAGAAAGAGAAAGAAGAAACTCAACTCCCATTCTTATGACTTCTATCATAAAAATCTATAATCAAATAACAAGTTGAGAGAGTTAGTGTGTTAGAGTGGTGATTTAAGCTAGAAGATTAAGGTGAAATTAGGTTATCATTGAAGGCATTCCATAATCAAGAGAAGGGTGAACATTCTAAGGTTGACAAGGGCAAAGGGAAGGCATAATTGTGAAGTTGGTTTAATATTGTGTAATTTTGAGGTTAGTACTCTACAAATATAAGTTTGGTGTGATTCCATTTATTGTTGTTGGTATTCATAAACACCCTTTCTTTTCTCATTTATTAATTTTAAGAATTTATGTTTTAAGTGTAAATTGGGAATTTTGTATGAACTGTTTAACATAACAAATTTTGATGCTAAACGTGTCCATTTGTCTGTTTTGAATCTATTTTTAGACCCTTTTCATTTTCCATCTATATTTGAGCTCTACATAAATATTGTGGCTTTACTCCCTATCTTTCCAACGCATCCTCTTATGTCAAATTTGGATACTCATAGCTCAATTTATGAATCAAATCGAAAAACTGGTTCTGGCATGCCCATCCCATGCCATGTATTGATCTATGTGTGTGCTAAAAGTAGCCTTTTAGCACAGCCATGCTATGTAGTATGCCCAGCCCGTGCTTCCTATTGACTATAAGTGTAATATGTGAACTTTTAGCACAACCATGCTGTCTAGCACGCCCTGCCCATGCTCTTCATTGTCCCCTTAAACATTATATTGCATTTTTGACCTTCTAATGATGCCTAAACCCTCTAAATGCATACCTAATGTATCTTTGACGCGGTTTTCCATAGAATCCTCTTTAAATGAGGCTAAAATATCATATGATTATCAATGGAGAATACATAAGATATGAACCATGTTTAGTTGACTTTAATTGAGAACCATCACTTAATTATACTTATTGTTACAACCTAAGAATTTAATGCAAGTTTGAATATGGAAATTGAGTTAACTTTGGTTTAGTATTAGACTATGAAAACAAATTAGGGATATAAGTTAATTGGTTATGATTTGATGAATTGTTTATCCTAACAATCTATTGAAGTTCGATGTTATAAGTTATGTGATTACAACTTTGAAATAAACTTAGCCAAGGTGAGATTTGATTGGTTTTCTTTTACCATGAGCTAAAATTGATATATGATATTATGCTTGCTTGCATAACAAAATGGGTTGTCAGGAGACACACTCGAACTTTGCTATTATGATGTTGACTTGCTTGACCCATGAATTACCATGAACTAAGTGTGTGCTTATGACTTGATAAAGCCAATTTAGAATTATACCTTGGAAAACCAAATGCTATGCACGAGGTACACTTACTTTCTTGCCATCATGAGTGATATTGGACTAAGATATGTGTAGATTAATGTGATTTTAATCCAGTGGCTTGAACTATCTATCTTATGTACGTGAGAATGAATGTTTTGGATTTTGTGGTCATTTCTTGAAAATGGAATTAAACTAAATCAACCTAAAAGAACTAATGGGCTCTCATTGTGTTCTTAGTTCAGTAGTTATAAGAATATGGTTATCTATTTTTTGAAAAAACGACATGCTATGAGATCTCATTTGAATTGCATTTTGATCATACGCCAGACACATGGGTGTCTTCAAAATGAGTTGACAAACTCTATTGATTCTGCATCTGAAATACATTCTAAGTATACTATTAAAGGCTGACTAGCCAGTATTAGTCTGACTATTATCAAACACCATTCTATTACCTGTTCTGCTTTTATTTCTTTAAGGTGACTGTTAATGCCCAATTATTTGAATTAATGAGTAAGATGTTGATAATACTCATAATGGACAAATTATTGCAATACGAGTTACCTATAGACTAATGTATGCAAATCTAGAACATGCAAATGGTTATAAAGAAATCTAGATGGTTATGTAGTATGCAAATTATTATAGAAATGTGTACATAACCACTTGTACTATGATATAATATTATAACATGCAATATGTATACTTATGGCATGGTTTAGATGTTTAAATTATGTGATATGCTTTTATACAGTGCATGTCTTGTATATAAATGATATTGCATGACTGTTTGAGAAATAAGTTGCCTTTGTGGACTATTGTAATAAATGATATATATATATATATATATAGTGCGTATGGTTTCAATGAACCATACCTGTAAGTTATGTGATTGCATATACATTATTGAGTACCATTGAGTTTTATACTTAATGCGATGTCTTTGACTCGTGTAGGTTGAAGATTTATTTTGCTGTGGATCACGAGTACCTGTAGCGAGAGAGAGACTTCTTTTCCAGATTTGAGTGAGTCTTTACTGCAGACTCTTGGCATGTGTTGGGTTTAAAATAATGAGAACATTGTTTTGATTGTGTGGGGCCTATATTTTATCTAAACACAATTATTTTTATTCCTTTGAACCCTTTGAGGATTTTGATTTGTTCCATATGGATTTGGACTTTTATTTTGAGATTGGGCTTTTGATATCTTAGAATCTATTAAAGTTGGATTTGAGGATGGTTCCTATTGAGATTCGATTTTTTTTAAATTGGAATATTAAATGTGTGTAAAGGACTCCTGAGAACTTTATTATCATAATGACAATGTTTTATTAATTGGTTTGTTCATTTTCTAAATTGTATTTTCAAAGGGAATACTTGAAATTTTTTATAGGATTTGCCTAAATTTTTTAGAAATGTAACTGTATTTAAAGATTTTAAATTTTACATGAATTTTATAAACAAACTTTTCAGGCAAGTTTGGGTTACTAAAATCTTCGCTGTACATTTTAAAGGATTTGTATACTGAGCATTTTATTACTATATTATGTTTTTATTGATACTGGTTCTGTACTAATAAGCAAGCCTATATTTGCCTTCGGCATAAAATGCAACATCTCTTGTTCTAGTCCTATGATATTGAAAAGGGGGCATTACATTTAGTGGTATCAGAGTTGTTAGTTTAGTCGATTTTGGTTTAATTTTTATGGTTTGACTATTTTAATTAACTTGTTTTGCTTAACCTATATTTAGGAAATTGGGTGAGTTTTGAAAAATGAGACTTATTAGCTAGCACATCCCATTATTTTAGTATGGGATGGAACTTTACTCTGATGCACATCTTATAAATTATAGGATTGATATGATGTCTTTAAGTTCTCGGCACGCTAATGATGAGGAGGTTAATAGTTATGTTTTTCCTAATAGTGTTGAATCTAGAGATTCAGTAGGTGCACATGCATCAACTATAGGACCTACTGTTAGTGGTCCAACGGCTCTAGGGTAGGACGTGTTACTACAACGGCTTGCAGATGTTCTTAAGCAGGTTGCGGGCCAAACTACAATTATTCCAGTGGTTGTTCCTCGACACCTTATTGATAAACTATATAAGTATGGTGCATTGGATCTCAAAGGCACGAAGGAGGATGATGCTAGTACTACTAAGTTCTGGCTAGAGAACACCAAGAGAGTGTTAGAGCAGTTTTATTGTTCTTCCGGGGATAATTTGATTTGTGCTAATTCCTTACTGAAGGAGGCAGCTTATCACCGATGGTCTACCACTTTGAAGACGGTTCAGGCTAAATAGAGGACTCAAGATTTCTTTTTGATTGAGTGCAAGAAGAAGTATGTGGGCACTTTTGTATGCCTAGCATAGGAAGGTAGAGTTTCTGGAGCTAAAACAGGGTAGGATGACATCTCAGAGTATGATAAAGAGTTTCTTCGCTTGAGCAAATATACTTTGGAGTTGATTCCTAATCAACCAAAGAGATGCTATTGGTTCAGATAAGGACTTCATGATGAGTTAAAGTTTTCATTGATTCCATGCCACCGTACTCAGTTATATGCTTTGGTGTCTAATGCATTAGAGCTTGAGGAAGTCAAGATTAATCAGGAGGCCAGAAGACAAAGAAGCCATTAGAAGAGGTTCCGTAGTGCGCCTTTTGGATAGACTTCTATAGTGCATGCTTCTAATAAGAGGCATAGAGGATCGCGGCCATCAGGATGTAGACGGGGTCAAAGACAAGGACAGAGTCATACTAGTAGATAGACTTATACCACTTTAGTTGCTAGTGCAGGTGATACTATTCGTAATGATATTCTAGCTTGTACTTCTTGTTGTAAAAAGCATAGGGGTATTTATTAGAAAGCTTCTGGTGCTTGCTTGAGATGTGGTTCTCTTGAGCACATGATCTGAGATTATCTGAAGACAGTTGCTAGTCATGGTCAACAGTCAGTTAGATCTGCTCCTGCAGCTCCTAGAGGTTGGGGTTGAGGTTTAGTAATGGAGGACAAAGAGGAGCTTCAGAGACAGTTGACAAACTTGAGTCTAGAAGTCCAGCTAGAGTGTATGCTATAAAGGGTAAAGAAGATCAAGATATGCCAGATGTTATAGTTGGTATGTTTTCTATTCTTGGTACCTCTACACATGTTTTGGTTGATCCGAGTTCTACTCATTCATATATCTACATGTAACTGGATATATTGAGCGATTTGTGTAGTGATGTTTTATATAAGAGTATAGAAGTTACTAATCCTTTGGGAGATAGTGTGATAGTTGATCTAGTTTATAAGGATTGTCCTTTCGTGATTCATGACATGTGTTCATGGGTGATTTCATCAAATTGCCATTTTGGGAGTTTGATGTTATTCTAGGCATGGATTGGTTGTCTAGACATGAAGTTATTATTAATTGTAGGTGTAAGAGGATCACACTCTAGACACCTTCAAGTGAGGAGATTGTATTTGTGGGTGAGAGGGCATACTTTCACTCTAATGTGATCTCAATTATTACAGCTAAGAAGTTGATTCAGTAGGTTTGTGAGGCTTTCTTATCCTATGTGTTTGAATCGACGAAGGAGAATCCTAGTGTGCAAGATGTGTCTATTGTTCGAGACTTTCTAGATGTGTTTCCAAACAACTTACTTGGATTGGCTTTGGACAGAGAGGTAGAATTCAGCATTGAGGCAATTCCTAGTACTGCTTCGATATTTATTACTGTATATCGAATGGAACCTAGCGAATTGAAAGAGTTGAAAACTCAGATTCAAGAGTTACTTGATAAAGGGTTTATTTGTCCTAGTGTTTCCCCTTGGGGTGCACCTGTTCTTTTTGTAAAGAAGAAAGATCAATCCATGAGGCTGTGTATTGACTATAGAGAGCTAAACAGGGTAATTGTGAAGAATAAATATCTATTACCCTGGATTGATGATCTGTTTGACCAACTTAGAGGAGCATGCATCTGTTTGACCAACTACCTTTTGGACTCATTACGGGCATTATGAGTTTTTGGTAATGCCGTTCGGGTTAACTAATGCTCCTGCTGTGTTTATGGATTTGATGAATCAGGTATTTCATCCTTACCTTGACCAATTTGTTATGTATTCATTAATGATATCCTAGTGTACTCAAAGAGTAAGGCTGAATATGAACAAAATCTGAGAATAGTACTACAAACTCTGGGAGTGAAGCAGCTTTATGCTAAATTTAGTAAATTTGACTTTTGGTTGACTGAAATAGCATTTCTAGGTCATATCATATTAGCTGGGGGTATCAAAGTAGATCTGAAGAAAGTTGAAGTAGTGCTTGACTAGAAACCACCAAGAAATGTCGCAAAGATTAGAAGTTTCTTAGTTTTGGTAGGCTATTACAGGCAATTCGTCGAGAGGTTTTCTTTTATTGCTGCTCCTATGACAATATTGCTTTATAAATATGTTAAATTCGAATGGAATAAGAAGTGTCAGATTAGTTTTGACAAATTGAAGATGTTGATCGAAGCTCCAATTTTGATCCAGCCTGAATCGCATAGGGTTTATGATCTATATAGTGATGCTTCACATAACGAACTTGGTTGTGTACTTATGCAGGAAGGGCAGTTAGTTGCTTATGCATCAAGGCAGCTTAAGTCACATGAGAAGAACTATCCTACTCATGACCTGGAATTGGCAGCCATTGTCTTTGCTTTAAAGATTAGGAGGCATTATCTGTATGGTGAGAAATGTAGGCTCTTTACTGATCATAAGAGTCTAGAATATCTACTTACCCAAGAGGAGTTGAATCTGAGGTAGAGAAGATGGGTTGAACTACTGAAGGATTATGACTTCACTATTGACAACCATCTAGGTAAAGCAAATGTGGTTATTGATGCTCATGGCAGGAAAACTCTAGTGGCCTTGTGAGCAATAAATTTACATTTTTCTATATCTAGTGATGCAATTATAGAGACTGAGTTGCAAGTTAGGATACTTCAATTCAACAGATTCAGGAAGCTCATATTAAGGATGAGAAGATTACCTTGTGGAAAGACTTGGTTTGGGATGGTAAGAAGAAAGTCTTTATAATTAAAGAAGATGGATGTCTATACTTTGGTGATCGGATTTGTGTACCGAAGATTTCAAAATTGAGGAAGAGTATCATGGAGGAAGCTCATAGTAGTCCTTATGCATGCATCTAGGCAATAATAAAATGTACTAAGATTTGAAAGTGCATTAGTGGTGACCAGCTATGAAGAGAGAGATTACAGACTTTGTAACTAGATGTCTGATTTGTTAGCAGGTGAAAGCAGAACATCAGGTTCTATCAGGTTTGATGTTCCCTATTGCAATTCCTGAGTGGAAGTGGCATAGGATAAGGATAGATTTTGTGATTGGTTTGCCACTTTCTCTGAGAAAGAAAGATGCCATTTGGGTAATAGTTGATCATTTGACTAAGTCAACTCATTTTCTTCCTATAAGGACAAATTTCTCTCTTGAATAGTATGCACAGTTATATATTGATGAGATAGTTTGATTGCATGGTGTTCCTTCGTCCATCATATCTGACTAGGATCCAAGGTTTACTTCCAGGTTCTGGAAGGAATTGCATGAGGTGATGGGTACTAGATTGCATTTTAGTATGGCTTTTCATCCACAGACAGATAGGCATTCAGAATGAGCAATATAGATTCTAGAAGTTATGCTTAGAGCATGTGTCATTGATTTCGAGGGTAGCTGGGAGAAGTACATTAGGTTGGTAGAGTTGCCTATAATAATAGTTACCAATCGAGTATTGGTATGGCACTGTTTGAGGCTCTGTACGGTAGGAGATGTAGGACTCTACTTTGATGGTCCGAGCTTAATGAGGGTAAGATAGTTGGACTAGAGATACTTTGAGAGACAGAAGAGAAGGTGATTCTTATTAGAGATAGGCTGAAGGCTGCATTTGAATGACAGAAATCATATGCAGATTTGAAAAGAAAGGATATCAAGTATGCTATTGGTGATAAAGTGTTTTTGAAAGTGTCACTGTGGAAGAAAGTTCTAAGATTTTGTAAGAAGCGTAAGCTAAGTCCTAGGTTTATTGATCCATACGAGATCATAGATAATGTGGGTCCATTGGCCTATAGATTAGCCTTACCTCCAGATCTTGATAAGATCTATAATGTCTTCCATGTGTCGATGCTGAGGAAATACCATTCAGATCCTTCCCATGTGGTTACAGCAGAGTCAATCAGTGTCCAGCCAGATTTGACTTATGAGGAGGAGCTAGTGAAGATTTTTAGCCTCAAAGATCAAAGAGTTGAGAAACAAGAGAATTCTTCTTGTCAAACTCTTATGGAGGAATCATAAGATTGATAAGGCTACCTGGGAGAGTGAGGAGATTGTGCGGGCTTAGTGTCCTCAGCTATTTGCCTTAGGTAAATTTTGAGGACGAAATTTTCTTATGGGGCAGAGAGTTGTAATGCCCTAATTTTTTGAATTCTGAATAGGTTATTTTCATAATTATAGAGTCCTAATTATAATTCTTGTATTACATGTTATTTGTTTGATTGTACATGTAGAAAATGATTTTTGAATTGCAAATTGTGAAACTATACCTTCGGAAGCCTAGCTATGGAATTTAGTGATACATCTCTAATTGCACCTAGATATTTGGGATTGGGATTTAATTATCAAAATATGATATTTTAATCAATATTATTAATTAGTATTAAAAGAATTAATTGTTAAAATATAATTTTAATTACATTTATTGATATTCTACTATGGGTATTTTATTAGATGAGCTTTGGTTATATAATTGAGCTTATTTGACTATGGGCTGAAAAGAAAATAATAAAACAAACTAAAATTTATTATTACCATAATCTAAGAAGAGTGGTCAACACTCTCATTTAAGAGGAGACTGCCGCCATTTTCACAAACACACGCACACAAGAGAAGAGAGAGAGGGAAAGAGAGAAGAAACTCAACCCCAATTTCTATGACTTCTATCGTTAAAATCTATAATCAAATAACAAGTTGTGAGAGTTAGTGATATTAGAGTGGTGATTTAAGCTAGAAGATTAAGGTGCTTGTGATCATTGAAGGCATTCCATAATCAAGAGAAGGATGAACCTTCTAAGGTCGACAAGGGCAAAGGGAAGGCATAATTGTGAAGTTTGTTTGCTGTTGTGTAATTTTGAGGTTAGTGCTCTACAAATATATGTTTTGTGTGATTCCATTTATTGTTGTTGGTATTCATAAACACCCTTTCTTTTCTTATTTATTGATTTTGAGAATTTATGTTTTAAGTGTAAATTGGGAATTTTGTATGAAATGCTTGACATAACAAATTTTGATGTTAAACGTTTCCTTGTGTCTGTTTTGAACCTATTTTAAGACCCTTTCCATTTTCCATCTATATTTGAGCTCTTCATAAATATTGTAGCTCTACTTCTTATCTTTCCAATGCATCCTCTTGTGTCAAATTTGGATACTCATCGCTCAATTTATGAATCAAATAGCAAAATTGGTTCTGGCACGCCCAACCCGTGCTATGTACTGATCTATGTGTGTGCTGAAACTGGCCTTCTAGCATAGCCATGTCTGTAGCATGCCTAGCCCACACTTCGTACTGATTATAGGTGTAATATGTGACCTTTTAGCATGGCCACGTTGTCTAGCATGCCCTACCGTGCTCTTCACTGTCCCCTTCAACGTTATATTGTGTTTTTGACCTTCTACTGATGCCTAAACCCTCTAAATGCATAGATAATGTATCTTTGATGTGGTTTTCCTTAGAATCCTCTTTAAATGAGACTAAAATATCATATGAACATCAATAGAGAATACATAAAATATGAACCATGTTTAGTTGGTTTTAATTGAGAATTATCACTTAATTATACTTGTTTTTATAACCTAAGAATTTAATGTAAGTTTGAATATGGAAATTGAGTTAACTTTGGTTTAGTATTAGACTATGAAAAGAAATTAGAGATATTGGTTCATTGGTTATGATTTAATGAATTGTTTATCCTAATAATCTATTGAAGTCTAATGTTATGTGTTGTGTGATTACAAATTTGAAATAAACTTAGCTCTAGTGATATATGATTCGTTTTCATATGCCATGAGCTAAACTTGATATATGATATTATGCTTGCTTGCATAATTAAATGGGTTGTTAGAAGACACACTGGAACTTTGCTATTATGAAGTTGATTTGCTTGACCTATGAACTACCATGAACTAAGTGTGTGCTTATGACTTGATAAAGTCGATTTGGAATTATACCTTGGAAAACCAAATGTTATGCACCAGTACACTTACTTGCTTGCCATCGTGAGTGATATTGGACTAAGATATTTGTGGATTAATGCTACCTTACATGAGAATGAATGTTTTGGATTTTGTGGTCATTACCTGAAAATGGAATTAAACTATATCAACCTAAAAGTACTAATTTGCTCTTACTGTGGTCTTAGTTCAGTAGTTGCTAGAATATTGTAATCTATTTCTAAAAATAAAGCATGCTATAACATCTGATTTGGATTGCGCTATGATCACATGCCGGAAACATGGGTGTCTTAAGGACGAGTGAACACATTTTACTGATTCTGTATTTGAAAGACTTTCTAAGTCTACTGTTAAAGGCTGACTAGCCAGTATTAGTCTGACTGTTATAAAACACCGTTCTATTTCCTATTCTGCTTCTATTTCTTCTGAGTCATTGTTAAGGCCCAATTATTTGAATTAATTAGGAAGAAATATAATCTGTGTAGGAAACTGATTTTGAGTTGGATTTCTTCCTAATTAGGAGTCTTCTTCCAACGGGTTGGACTTCAGTAATGCCAAGGCGGACTCTTTTATTAGTCTCATGCAAATTAATGTATGGGCTCTATCTGGGCTTTAAATCTTCATGGGCTAAATAGTGGAATTTGGCCCACATAAATTTTCAGCCCAACCTTCTTTGATGAGAATTTGGCTATTTTTCTATTAAATCCCTTCAAATCAAGCTTATCAAAAATTAAGGAAACTTAATTAAAAACATAAATAAAACTAATTAAAAGCTACTCAAATTAATTAAAAATACCAAAATTCCGAATAAACATTAAGCCAAAAATACTTTGAAAATATGACCTATCAAAATTCTCTAAACTTAAACCATTGTTTGTCCTCAAACAATAAAATTAAAACAAAACAAAACAAAACAAAACTTAGACAAGACTAGATTAATATGGTTGGAGATAATCATTCACAATCTTAAAAATATCAAAAATCTGTTAACATGAAAATAAATCAAGTGTTTTCTACGCTAACCATATTTTTGCAAAAGTTCAAACTTTTAACAAAATACGTTCCCTAGTATAAATATAAAGTATCAAGCCTTCAACACCAAAAATTGGTCAAACTATGCTAGATAACATATGAATTTTCAGAAAAGCTTATTCACCTTTGAAATATAGATGATGAATTTAAATTTACATTCCCATAGGCAAAATTAGTTATCCTTTGTCCATAATTTTAAGTGTTAAACCATTATCAAGATAAAAAAGTCTTTTACTAGGATTATAATGGGGTTTTATAGGGTTTATTTAACTAAGTAGAAAAAATGGATATAGGAAATCAAAGAGTGCAAAAATGTATAATATCAAGATTTTGATTTCATTAAAACATGTATCTTTATTCACAATGGGGATTATCATGAAGTTTTTCACTAGCTCATTATTAGAGATGCTTTTGGCAAGGTCTCTTTATAACTCTTGAGTAATTTCTTCCTTGCTTAAGATTGATTTTCCCAAACTAGAATTTTTGATTGATTACTTTTTGGGGTGCTTCTTTTTGAATTTTTTTTTCCAATTTCTCCACTTGCTAGTGTTTGAATGACAAAATTTCTCTTGTTTTATTTTCTTGCTATGTTTCTATAAAATCAAATCTTTCAACTATACATGATTGTACTTGGGGTAAAAGTTAAACAAATAGGTTTTAATGGCTAGGTTTTAATAAGGGTAACAAGAAAAATATTGGTTTATAGGCTTCAAGTTGGTTGCGAGGGTTATAATTAACTTATGGTGGTGTAGGCTAAAATATATAGTTCAACAAAGAATGCTTAGATCATCTCTTTCTAATGTGAGCACTTTAAAAATTGTCGCAAAATTTTTCAAATTTTGTTCTAGGAATGCCAAGGTTAAATAAATTTAGATCAAAACATATATATCTATCAGAATAATTTCAAAAATAGGTGTTTATGATCTTAAAAACAAATATTCGTACCAAGGAATAACATTAAGTTAAATAGTTCAAAATCAAGCTAAAACAAGCTATAGAAGAAAACAACCAAATTTATACAAGTTATAAGATTATGATAATTTTAAATTTGCTTATAATTATCCCAACCATATCGAACTGTTCATGCAAAAGAAAACAAGCAAAAATATGTCCATTCCCCAACTTAATGTAGCACATTGTCCTCAATGTGGAAGACTATAGAATTAAAAAGAAGAAAGAAGAACCTCTTACCAACATTGTATTGAGGAATACAATGAAAATATGAAGGAAGGAAACATATGAGAAGCTAAAAAGCTTTCTCGTTGCTCGCTTGATCCGATCTTGAATGGTGGAGGAGGTGTAACACCTGTCGCCCAATCCTAGAGAACTAGACGGCGAGCGCCACATTCGGTGCCGGAGCACAGTCTGATCTTACCTAATAAACTCGAATTATACATATTAGAAGTGGCTAAGTTTTCATAAGGAGGCAAGTAATATTTTAATAACATTTTTTTACTTAAAATATTACTTGTCTGCTTATGAAAACTTAGTTACTTCTAATATGTATAATTCGAGTTTATTAGGTAAGATCAGACGGTGCTCCAACACCGAGTGTGGCGCTCGCCATCTGGTTCTGCAAGATTGGGCGGCGGGTGTTACATTTAGTGGTATCAGAGCATAGGTTTAGCCGATTCTAGGATATATGAATTGGTGCAAGAGTTTATCTGATTTGGAGTAATTATATAAGTGATTTAAGTTAAATACATGTCATATTAGTCTATTTTGGGAACTTCTCTCTGATGTGAACCTCTTGGTTTTTGTAGGTGAGCAGATATGTCTCAGCACCTATCGGATGAGGAGTTGGATAATTATGCCCCTCCAAAGGGTGCTATGTTAGAGGGTATGCCAACTAGTGGTGTTGCTGGTGGTGTATTGGGCTCAGATGCGGAGTGCACCTCGGCTACAGGGCAGGCTGCTGCGGGTCCTGCGGGGCCTAACAAGGGCGATTTGGTACAACAGTTGGTAGCTGCATTGAGGCAAGCTGCAGGACCAGTTCCCCAGGCTCCAGTCGCACCAACCCCGGTAGAGAGACTGAGGAAGTATCGTGTTGAAGATTTTATGGGTCGAAAGGATGATGATTCTTCTACAGCAGAGTTCTGGCTCTGAGCTACGGAGAGGGTCTTGGACCAGATGCAGTGTACTCCTCGAGATAGATTGACATGTGTCATTTCCTTGCTAATGGAGGAGGCCTATTTATGGTAGGAGTCCGTGGTTAAGATAGCTAGAGCCTAGGATGTTACTTGGGTTTTCTTTCTCTTTGAGTTTCGGGAGAAGTATGTGGGGGAGCTGTACACTGATCAAAGGATAGTGGAGTTTCTAAAGCTCAGATAGGGTTGGATGACCGTATCAAAGTATGAGCGGGAGTTTCTACGGTTGAGTAGATACGCCGCTAAGTTGATCCCTACTGAGGCAGATCGGTGCAAGCAGTTTAGGAAGGGATTATTGGATGAGTACAGGATGCATTTGACATCCCAGCCTCACATCACTTTGGCTTCATTGGTGAAGGCCGCCACAGAGCTTGAGATTATCCGAGATGAGAGACAGTCTAGAGTTCAGAGGACCCAACAAGGTGGTCAGCATAAGAGATTCTAGAGTGCTACGTCTGGATAGACTTTTGGAGCCCAGTCTGGTAGTAGGAGGTTTAGAGGTGGACCATAGATGGGGGTCAGGCCGGGTCAGACAGTTGGTCGGGGTACATTTATGAGGTTAGCTCCTCCGGCTACGTCTGTTGCTAGTGGTGGAGGTGTTGCATTGTAATACCCCAAAATTTTGGATCTTAAAATGGTATTATTTGAACGGGTCATGAATGGTACCACCCGAGAGAGAAATAATATTTAATTTGAACCTGATGATGATATTAAGCATAATTAATATTTATGGAGTTAATTAGATTTTATGTGATTAGTCTTAATTAATTAAAGTTAAGATATAAATCTTCATGACAAAGTAAATAATAAATTATTGGTGAATAGTAGATTACCGGTCTGTAAATAGTAACACGGTCCGAAACTTTGTATTATTTTGGTCCGGAAAAATTACTATTGATGCTTACTATTTTATTTAATTTTTTTGTAGTATGTTTATATGATTTAAATGGGTGGAAAATATTTCATGAATATTTTTGGAGAATTTAAGTATTTAATGAATAGTGTTTTCTAGTGTAGTGTATTAAGGGAAATTGAGAAATTATTTTTATGGAGTTAAGTTAATTAATTGGTGAAGTTTAAATAATAATTAAAGGAGAATTATTGGGTAAATATTTAGAGCCTTTGGATTAGAAAACCATGACTTGATCCAAGCCATACACTTGTCAACATGTGGTGAATTAGCAATATTAATTTTGTTGACTTGGTCAACAACACTTATCCTTCACCAATTTCTCTTCTTCTTCACCATGTTCCACGCCATCTTCTTCTTCTTCTCCACCATTTTCTTCATTTTCTCTACCACTAAACTACCCAAAATAAAGTGAATTAAACCAAAGTCTAGTAATAAGACTTGGAGAATTAAGCATAAAAGAGTGAAATTTGGTGATAGAATTCAAGAAATTGGAGTTTACTAAAAGTTCAAGTAAGTTGTGATTTTTGACTATAATGATTTAATTAAGTAATTCATAGCTTAGATATGTTAGATTAGGCACTAAATCATGCTCCATCTTCTCCTTTTGTTATTTCTTGATTTTATTGATTATTTTTGCTACTTTGAAGAGGTTGGAGAACCATCCTCTAAAGGGAAGGAAAAGGTTAAGGAATAAGGCTTTCTAAGCCTATTCAAGCTTGTTTTCAAGGTTATTGCAATATTACTTTTCATTTCCTTTCAATTTACAAAGTTTGACATTTTTAAGTTTTTGATGAATTTTGGGAATTTTGTATTTTGTGTTGAGATTTTGATATTTGTTTGTTTAAATGAGGTTATGGAAGGTTAAATAGCATGGTATAATGCTTAATTGAAAAAGAAATAAATCCCTTCCTAATGCACTTAAGGAGGCTGAACCTTAAGGGTATAAGGGCATTGATTTTTCTTGGTCTTTCTTGCTTTATTTTGCCTTTAATTTGATGTTTGTTAAGTGTGTTTTTGAATGGTATTTGCTATAGTTTGTTCTAAGCTCATTATGAAATTTTTGTTACTTAAAGAATGCTTTGAAAATGTAAAGAAATGGGTTTTATGATTACTTAATCCTAAGTAATGTTTTTATAGTTTATTAAGTGTTATTTGAGAAGTATTTAATTGGTGGGTTAGATCTCCATTTTGAATTTTAAGTATTTATGATTTTGGAGAACTAAAAGAAAGCTTTAATATGGGTAAAAATGAGCTTTATGGTTATTTGCTCTAAGTAATTATTTTAATGGTTTTGGGTAGTGACTTCGATTAAGTAATTAAGATTTTTGATGGAGGAAATCATTCCTCTTTTGTTTTCAAAAAGAGGCCGAACCTCCTTCTAGTTGGTAAGGCTTGATTTTCATTTCCTTTAAAGCTTAGTTTAAGTACTTTATGCTATATTAAGTATATGTTTTGAATATGTTCGCTTTGAATTTATTAAGTATGAAAAATGGTAAATGTTACAAGTTTTAAGTTTTAAAGAAGTTAAGAAAAATAAATTTAAGTTAAGTATGTGTTTGGAAAATGTAAGTTTTGATGCTTAAGTACCAAAATATGGTTAATTTGAAAAGAAAATCTTTCCCCTTCATTAGTGAGAGAGGCCGAAGCATAATGGGGGAAAAAGGGCTTGAGTTCCCTTGATTTTATGTTTAGTTTTACTTATGATTTGATGTTTGATAAGTATATTTTTGAATCGTATTTAATATATTTCGTTTTAAACTTATAATGAATTTTACGCAACTTAAAGGATGCTTTGAAAAAGTGAAAAAGGGGATCTATTGTCATTTGATTATAAGTAGTACTTTTAAGGCTTACTTAAGTAGTTTTGAATTGTATTTTAAGTATATATTTTGAAAAAGGAAAGCTTTGAGTTTCATAAGTATGAATTTTGCATTTTAATGAAGTTGTAAGTTAAGAAATTTTGTAATAATAACTAAGCAATTGTGAAAGGTTTTGCTAAGAAATTATATATAAGAAATAAGATTATCTGTTAAGAAATGAATATGATTTTGGGCTCAAGTATGTATGATTGAAATTTAGTAGGATGAGGTTTACTCCGGTTATGAGCATGCTCAGCTTATCAGGCAATTTTGTTATGTGATGGCTATGATCATATGCTAGGGTTATCACCCCTTATGGATAAGCGGATGCGCTTATCAACCGGTGGCACTTTCATAGGCCAATTTTCTGGTGGTGCTTTCACATACCACAACCGGTTTCGCTTTCACAAGCTAGTTTTCTAGTGGTGCTTTCACAGACCACAACCAATGGCGCTTTCACAGGCCAAATTCTATTTCTAATATCTACGTAACCAAATCTGCTTATATTTCTTTCAGAATACATATGAGCCCTTAACTAAGAATATGTTCTGTTCTTCTACGAAAGAAAAGGAATTGCATTTGTAATTATGGAATTTTATGGAAAATATTTATTAAGTTATGAAATGTTTTATTATGAAATGGTCTATAAGAAAAATGATGATTTAAAATGGAAATATATTTGTATCTATAGAATTTTTCTTATATTTATCAAACTATGAATTTATTCTTAAGAATGGACTTATTAGTGATTTTCGAAATATCCTAATTTGATTTGTATACTTTCGGTATTTTTGTATTTGATTTCAATATTTGAAATTATATTTTAAGTTGTTGCTTAGGCACCCTTATTTATTTTACTGTTAAGTTACTTAGCACCACTGAGTGATATACTCAGCGTGTCAATTTTTATCACGCGCAGGTTAAGGACAATTGGTGCTACTCGAGGACCGGAGGCTTAGCATAAGAGAAGCAAAATTTATTTTAGGTAGGACATGTATAGGATATATTATGGCATGTATAAAAATATTGTAAGAGATTGAAATGTATATATTGAGTTTGTAAACTAATGAGATTTATGATTAATTAGGAAGTTTTATCTTATTGTGAAATTTTAAAGTGTATGACCATTAGCAATTAAATCTTTGACTGGTTGATATTATGATATGATAGAACCTAAGATGGCTAATGTGGGAATTTAGAAGTGCTACGTGACCTATTGTGTTAATTTGGAGTTTTGGGGTTTGGAGGAATAAATATTGGAAGTATTTCTGTTTTCTTTGTGTGGCAAGTTGATTTTTTTGGGGAAGCTCTTGCGAATTTTTCGTAGGAATTTCCTTAAACCTCACGTAAAAAAAAACTCTTGCCTCCTTATGAAAACTTAGCCACTTCTAATAAATGATCTAGAATTATTTAGTAAGATAAGACGGTGTTCCGGCACCGAATGTGGCATTCATTGTCTGGTCCTCCGGGATTAGGCGATGGGTGTTACATGCATGGTCAGGATATCCGGTTTGTACTCGGTGTGGTGGGAGACATGTTGGACTATGTAGGAGAGCCACAGGTGCATGTTTTAGATGTGGATCCACTGAGCACATGATTAGGGATTGTCCCTTGGTAGCTACTGGTCCCGTTCTGCAGGTTGGGAGGCCAGCTCCCTACTTTTAGAGAGGCAAAGGTAGAGGCTGTGGTGTGGCACATGGTACTGGGAGTCAGAGGCCGGTTTCTAAGACGATGGAGTGACCAGAGACTAGAGTACTAGCAAGGGATTATGCCATCAGGACCAGGGAGTAGCAAGATTGAACTGGGCTCCTCGCATTCCTATATATGCATACATGTGGGTAGATTAGGTAGTATGCATGCTGACACACTAGAGTACAGTGTTAAGGTCACTAGTCCTTTGCGCCAGAGTGTAGTGCTTGACCAGGTGTATAGAGATTGTCCTTTAGTCATTCATGGGCATGTATTTTCAAGTGATTTGATAAAGTTGCCCTTCCGGGAGTATGATGTGATCTTAGGTATCGATTGGCTATCATGACATGGGGTGATTGTGGATTGTAGACATAAGAGGATTACATTTTAGACTCCATCTAGAGAGGAGATTGTAGTTGTGGGGGAGAGGATGGATTACCTCTCTAATGTTATTTTAGCCAGTACCGCTAGGAGGATGATACAGCATGGCTGTGAGGCATTCCTAGCCTGTGTACTTGAGCCTAAGCAAAGACATCCCAGTGTAGATGAGATTCTGACGGTGTGTGATTTTTCGAATGTGTTTCCAAAGGACTTTCCTGGTTTACCTCCTGCGAGAGAAGTTGAGTTCAGTATTGAGGTTATGTTGGGTACTACGCCGATATCCATTGCTCCATATCGGATGGCTCCTAATGAGTTGAGGAAGCTGAAGATCCAACTTCAGGAGTTGCTCGATAAGGGTTTCATTCGACCTAGTGTTTCTCCTTAGGGCGCTCCGGTCTTGTTTGTGAAGAAGAAGGATGGTTCCTTAAGATTGTGTATTGACTACAAGCAACTTAATAAGGTGATAGTGAAGAATCGTTATCCATTGCCTCGGATAGACGATTTGTTTGACCAGTTGAGAAGTGCCACTGTGTTTTTGAAGATTGATTTGAGATTTGGGTATCATCAGTTGAGAGTTAGAGAGTCAAATGTGCTTAAGACTGCTTTTAGGACTCAATATGGCCACTATAAGTTTTTGCTGATGCCATTTGGGATGACTAATGCTCCAGCAGTGTTCATGGATTTGATGAACTGGATCTTTCATCCTTATTTGGATCAGTTTGTAGTAGTATTTATTGATGACATTTTGGTGTACTCTCCAACTAGAGAGGACCATGACCACCACCTATGAACAATTTTGCAGACTTTGAGAGATCGACGGTTGTATGCTAAGCTCAGTAAGTGTGAGTTTTGACTGACTAAGATCGCCTTTTTAGGGCACATTATTTCAGCAGAGGGTATTTCGGTGGATTCGAGGAAGACTAAGGCGGTGCTTGATTGGAAGCCACCTAAGAATGTCATAGAGATTCGCAGTTTCTTAGGTTTGGCTGGCTATTATAGGAGGTTTGTCAAGGGGTTTTCCCTTATTGCAACCCCTTTGACTAGACTTCTTTGTAAGGATGTCCATTTTGAGTGGACTGATAGATGCCAGAGCAATTTTGAGAGGCTTAAGGCGATGCTTACTGAGGCTCCAGTGTTGAAATAGCCAGCTCCAGGCAGGCCATATGATGTGTATAGTGATGCTTCGCATAATGGTCTGGGCTGTGTACTTATGCAGGAGGGCAAGGTAGTTGCTTATGCTTCTCGACAGCTTAAGCCACATGAGTAGAACTACCCTACCCATGATTTGGAGTTAGCAGTTATTGTGTTTGCCTTGAAGTTTTGGAGGCATTACCTGTATGGTGAGAAGTGCCACTTGTATACGGATCATAAGAGCCTTAAGTATCTGCTTACACAAAGAGAGCTTAACTTGAGGCAGCATAGATGGTTAGAGCTACTTAAGGACTATGATTTTACCATTGATTACCATCCGGGTAGAGCTAATGTAGTGGCAGATGCATTCAGTAGAAAGGCATCAGTTGCTCTCTGTACTATGAACACACGCTTATCTGTGGCTAGAGACGGTGCCCTTGTAGCAAAACTTATGGTGAGACCTAGCCTACTTCAGCAGATCAGAGATGCACAGCTGGGTGATGAGACTATTACCGAGTGGAAAGACTTAGTCAGAGAGGGTAAGAAGAAGAGGTTTGAGATTAGAGACGACTACTTATACTTTGGAGATCGAATTTGTGTGCCTAAGATCCCAGATTTGAGGAGGAGTATCTTAGAGGAAGCCCATAGTAGTCCATATTCTATGCATCCAGGCAGTAATAAGATGTATCAGGATTTGAGGAGGCAGTATTGGTGGCCGGCTATAAAGAGGGACATTGTGAATTTTGTTTCGAGATGCTTGACCTGTCAGCAGGTTAAGGCAGAGCATCAAGTTCCATCGGGTTTGTTACACCCTATCTCTATTCCAGAGTGGAAATGGGATAGGATTACTATGGATTTCATGGTTGGTTTGCCTACTACACCCAGGAAGAAAGATTGTATTTAGGTTATAGTTGACAGATTGAGTAAGTCAGCGCATTTTCTTCCTGTTAGGGCTGATTATACGATGGAGCAGTACGCAGAGCTCTACATTGATGAGATTATGAGACTACATGGAGTTCCTTCTTCCATTATCTTTGATAGAGACCCAAGTTTCACTTCGAGGTTCTGGAAGAAGTTACATGAGGCTCTGGGTACTAAATTGCATTTCAGCATAGCCTTCCATCCGCAGACGGATGGTTAGTCAAAGCGGGTGATTCAGATACTTGAGGATATGTTGAGGGCTTATGTGATTGAATTTGAGGGAAATTGGGAGAAGTATATTCAGCTAACTGAGTTTGCCTATAATAACAGTTATCAGTCAAGTATTCAAATGGCTCCATTTGAGGCTTTATATGGTAGGAGGTGTAGGAAACCTTTATGTTGGACGGAGCTTAGTAAGGGCAAGATAGTGGGTCCAGATTTGATCCGAGATGTAGGATAAGGTGAGGATCATAAAGGAAAGGTTGAAAGCAGCTTTAGATCATCAGAAGTCGTATGCTGATCTTAAGAGGAAGGATATCGAGTATGCAGTGGGTGATAGAGTGTTTCTGAAGGTGTCTCCATGGAAGAAGGTTCTGAGATTCAATAAAAAGGGTAAGCTTAGTCCTAGGTTCATAGGACCATACAAAATCTTAGAGCGTGTGGGACCGTTGGCTTATAGACTAGCTTTACCACTATACATGGATCGGATACATAATGTTTTTCATGTATCCATGTTATGGAGATATAGATCAGATCCTTCACATGTGATATCAGCTGAGCCTGTCACTATCGAGCCAGATTTGACGTGTGAGGAAGAACCCATAAGGATACTTGTTAGAGAGGTTAAGGAATTAAGGAATTAGAGAATATCTCTAGTAAAGGTCCTATGGAGGAACCATAAGATAGAGGAGGCTACTTGGGAGAGAGAAGAGGATATGCGACAGCAGCATCCTCAATTATTCATATAAGGTAAATTCAAGGATGAATTTATTTTAAGGCGGGGAGAACTATAACAGACTATTTTTCGGTGTCGTTAATAGTGATTTACTGGTCTATGAATATTACCATTGTTTCGGGACATGGTATTGTTTCGGTCCAGAAAAATTACTATGAGTGTCTAATATTTTATTTAATATTTTTAGAGCATGTTTGCATGATTTAGGTGGATAGAAAATATTTTATGAATATTTTTGGAGAATTGCGGCAACTAATGAATATTATTTTTAGTGTGGTATATTAAGGAACAAATGAGTGATTATTTTAGTGGAGTTAATTTAATTAATTTGTGGAGTTAAATAGTATTTAAAAGAGAAATATTTGATGAATATTTAGAGCCTTTGGATTAGAATACCTTGACTTGATCATGGCCCTTCATTTGGCATAAACTTAAGAAGCCAAATTTGACTTTTCAACTAAAAAGCAACACTTTCTCTTTCTTCTTCCTCCATCTCCATGCCACTTCTTCTTCTTCTTCCATTTTCTCTTATTTCTCTACTTCAAAACCTCACCCAAATCACCTAATTAAACCAAAGATTATTAAGTAAACCTAGAAAATTAAGTAAGAGGAGTTGGAATTTGGAGTCCTTAAGCTTGAAAATTGGAGTTACCATTGAAGCAAGTAAGTAGAGATTTTTTATTCTAAGAGTTTAGTTAAGGAATTCATAGAATTTACATGTTAGATTATGCTTTAAATCATGCTCCTTTCATTTCCTATGCTAATTTTTGAGTTTAATGGCAATTTTTCCTACTTAAAGAGGTTGGTGAACCCTCTCTCAAAGGAAAGGAAAAAGCTAAAGAGTAGAGCTTTATAAGCTCCATAAAGCTTCATTTAAAGGTTAGTTCAATAACAATTTCATTTCTCTTTCAATTTCCTTAAGTTTGTAATTCTTAGGTTTTGAGTGATTTTGGGGAAATTATGTGAATTGTGTTGGGGAAAGGATGTTTGGAGGTTGTAACTTGATTTGCTATGATTTTTAAGCATAGTAGAATGATTGAAATGAAAGGGAAACATTCCTATCTTCTTTAACTAAGAGTGGCCGAACCACTCATGGTGAAGGACACTTGTTGTTCTTTGATTTTTATGCTTAATTTGGTCTTAGATGAGCTTGTTAATAAGTAAATTAATGGTAGTTGAAACCTCCCCCCCCCCCCTTTTTAAATGTTAATGTTTAAGCATTTGCCAAAACTTAAAGAAAGCTTGAAATGTGTAAAAATGAACTTGAAAGATTAAATGTGTTAAGTAAGAGTTTTAGTGTTTTAACTAAGTATATTTAATTTGAAATGTGTTACTTGATGGAAGGGAAACTCATTCCCTTTTGATGGCCCATAGAGGCCGAACCACCCTTAGGTGGTAAGGCATGGTTTTCCTTTTCTTTTTAAAGCTTAGTTATATTTTTATTATGTTATTCTAAGTATATAATTTGAGTAAGTAAGCTTTGAATTCCATAAATATAAGAAATGGGAATTTTTGACAAGTTGTAAGTTAAGGAAATTTTGAAATGATAGGAACTAAGTTAAGAAATATGTGGCTAAGGAAACATGTGTAAGAAATAAGACTACATGTAAAGGAAATGACTTGTTTTGGCTCAAGTATGTTTGGTTGAAATGTATTAAGATGAAGTTATTCCTATTATTGAGCATGCTCGGCTTTAATGTCGTTCTGTTATGAGATGAGCTATGATCATATGCTAGGCTTGGATGCCATTCTGAGTAAGCGAACGCGCTTACATTTTGGTAAGCGGACGTGATTACATTCTGATGGTGCTTTCACAGACCACACTCTGGCGGTGCTTCCACAGACCACATTCTGGTGGTGCTTCCACAGACCACATTCTGTTTGGACATTTATATGACTGATTCTGATTATATTTCTTCCGGAATGCATATGAGCCTTAACTAAAAAAAAAACAATGATTCCGTTCTGTTATGAAGGAAAAAGAAATATATTTGTGAATATGGAATTTCTCTTCCTTTTATTAAATTTTAAGCTTATTTATAAGAAATTAGCTCCTTTATGTTTTTCAAATACTTTAACTTAAATGGCACATCTTCGATTCATAATATATGTGATTTGAATATTTCTAAATTATACTTAAGACTTGTGTCTTGGCAATCTTTGCTTTTATTTGATATTTATTTAGCACCACTGAGTTTTCTACTCAGCGCGTTGATTTTCATCATGCGCAGGTTGTTAACGGTGGGTGCTACTTGAAGACCCAAGCGAAGCATCAGAGAGGATATTTTATTTTTGGGTAGGACATGTAGTAGGGTGTAAATTATGGCATGTATAATATTATTGTAAAAAGACTGAGGTTATAAATATTGAATTGTAAATTAATTAGATTTGGGACTATTTCTAATGTTTTATCTACATGAGAATTCTAAGTGATAATTATTAGCATTTACTTCCATAAGTTGATAATATTATGTTATGATAGAATATATGATGAATGCTATGATTATATAGAAGTGCTACGTGATTAGTTGTGTTGAATTGGAGTTTTGGGGTTTGGAGAATTTAAACTGGAAGTGCTTTGTTTTCTTTGTGTGGCAAGTCAATTTTTAGGGGGAACTCTTGTGAATTTTTCATAGGAATTTCCCTAAGCTTTTATTTATTGATTTTAAGTAAAAAAATGTTATTAAAATATTACTTGCCTCCTTCATTTTGTTTCCTCCAAAATGTCTTCCACATTCTAAAGAATGACAAAATCTAAGTACGCTCTCCATCTCTTCCTCCGGCACACACCTTCTAAAGAGTTGGTCATTACAATACTTAAACAAGAAAGGCTCCTCCCAATAATAAAATTTTATATCGTGAAAAAATTTTTTGATTTGTTGATAAGAAATATTAGGAGGAGTAATCTTGCAAGCAAGGTAATTAACTATGTCTGCATACTATAGAGCTTACCTATTTGCTAGGAGAAGAAGGTGCTCATGGGCGAAGTCTTCATTAATTTGAACTTCTTCTTGTTCTTCTTTTCCCAACTCAAGCCTAGACAAGTGATCAGCTACAAGATTCTCAGTTCCTTTCTTGTCAAGAATCTCCAAATCAAATTCCTACAAAAGAAGAACCCAACGAATTAGTTTAGGCTTTGCATCTTTCTTTTCTAACAAATACTTAATGGATGAATGATCAGTATAAACTATTGATTTAGCTCCTATCAAATATGGTCTAAATTTATCAAAAGCAAAAACAATAGCCAGAAGCTCCTTTTTAGTGGTGGCATAATTGAGTTGCGCATCATTCAGGGTACGACTGTCATAGTAAATGACATGCAACTTCTTTTCCTTTCTTTGTCCAAGAACAACTCCCATAGCATGATCACTAGCATCACACATAAGCTCAAATAGTAGGCTCCAATCTGGTGTAGCAATTATAGGAGCTGAGGTCAATTCCTTCTTCAACCTGTTAAAAGCATTCAAACACTCTTCGTTAAAATCAAAAGAAACATCTTTAATTAACAAATTACAAAGAGGTTTAGTGATTTTTGAGAAGTCTTTGATAAGTCTCCTATAAAAATCATCATGACCAAGAAAGCTTCTAACTCCTTTGATTGAATTTGGAGGTGGTAGCTTTTCAATTACTTCAATCTTGGCTTTGTCTACCTTGATCCCCTTTTCAAAAATTCTGTGCCCTAAAACAATACCTTCACTAACCATAAAATGACATTTTTCCAATTTAAGACAAAGTTAGTGTCCTCACATCGCTACATTACTAGAGAAAGGTTACGAAGACAAGAATCAAAAGAAGAACCAAACACAAAAAAATCATCCATAAAAACTTCAATGAATTTTTCAACATAAAAATATGGACATCATACACCTTTGAAAAGTTGCAGGTGCATTGCACAACCCAAAAGGGATTCTCCTATATGCAAAAGTACCATAAGGGCAAGTGAAAGGGTCTTTTCTTGATCCTCGGGAGCTATGGGAATTGGAAAATACCCTGAATAACCATCTAGAAAGCAATAGTAAGGATGACATGTAAGTCTTTCAAGCATTTGATCAATGAAAGGTAAAGGGAAGTGGTCTTTGCGTGTTTCTTTGTTTAATTTACGATAATCAATACACACACGCCAACCTGTGACAGTTCTAGTAGGAATTAACTCATTTTTATTATTAGAAATAACTATCATACCTTCTTTCTTAGGAACAACTTGCACAAGGCCTACCCAATTACTATTTGAGATCAGATAAATATTTCCTGCATCCAAGAGTTCAATGATTTCTACCTTGACTATTTCCTTCATGTTTGGATTCAGTCTCCTTTGCTGCTCAATTGTAGGCTTGTAGTCTTCCTCCATTAAGATCTTATGCTTGGACACAGTTGGATTAATCCCCTTCAAATCTGCAATTGACCATCCCAAAGCTTTTTTATGCTTCCTTAAAACTTACAACAACATTTTCTCTTAATCAAGTGATAAATGAGAGGAAATAATAATAGGAAAAGAATTATTATCACCTAAGAAAGCATATTTAGGATGAGAAGGAAGCTGTTTTAGTTCTTGCTTTGGTGGTTTGCTCTCTTCCTCACTTTTTATGTTTTGAATATTAGTATTAATGTTATCAATGATTAAGGTATCTTTAGCATGCAAAGTGTCTTCCACACAATCATCAACAACATCAATTCTAAAACAATCACTAGAATTCATAGAAAGTTTGCAAGATTTAAGAACATCAAAAACAATTTTCTCTTAACCTACCCTTAAAGTTAGCTTACGTTCGTGAACATCAATCAAGGCTCTTGCGATTGCAAGGAAAGGTCTTCCAAGGATGAGGGATCCTTCTCTATCCTCATCAATGCCAAGGATAATAAAATCAGTGAGAAAAGTAAACTTACCTACCTTGACAAGTACATCTTCCACAATTCCCCTTGGGTATTTGATCAAGCGGTCTGCTAATTGTAGAGACATCCTTGTTGGCTTTAGTTCTCTCATCCCTAGCATCTTAAAAAACCTCATAAGACATAAGATTAATACTTACACCTAAATCAGCTAAAGCCTTATCAAAATCAAGATTTTCAATATTATAAGGGATAGAAAAACTTCCTACATCCTTTAACTTAGGAGGCAATTTATTTTGAATGATTGGACTATACTCCTTGGTTAACATTACCATTTCTTGATCATCGATCTTCCTTTTCTTGCTCATGATCTCCTTCAAGTGTAACACCCACTACCATCTCGGAGGACCTGATGATGAGCGCCACATTCAGTGTCGGAGTACCATCTTATCTTACTTAATAATTCTAAATGATGTATTAGAAGTGGCTAAGTTTTCATGAAGAGGCAAGTAATTAATTTTAAAAAAATAAAGATTTAAGGAAATTCCTATGAAAAATCTGTAAGAATTTCACTTAAAAATGAAACTTGCCAAACAAATGAAAAGCAAAGCACTTCCAAATACTTAATCCTCCAAACCCCAATACTTCAATTCAACACAATAGTTACGCAGCACTTCTAAATATCCACATCAAACCATCTTAGATTCTATCATATTATAATGCCATCCATTCTCAAAATCATTTACTAATAATCATACACTTAGAATTCATATAAAAATGATATTTCGTAATTAGTTACATACTTCATTAATTTACAACTTAAAGTATACAACTCAATCTCTTACAATATTTTAATACATGCCATAAATATATCCTACTCAAAATACGTTTTCTTCTCTGATACTACTACACCTCTGGTCTTTGACTAGCACCAACTGCTCTAATCCTGCGCGTGACAAAAATCAAGGCGCTAAGTATAAAACTCAGTGGTGCTAAATAATTTAATAATACCATAAATGAGATTGCCTAAGTAACAAACTTAAAATATAATTTAAAATACTTAAATCAAATATAAAATTACCGAAGGTGTAAAAATCAATCAAAATATTCCGAAAATTATAAATAAGTTTATTCTTAAGAATAAATTCATAGTTTGACAAATATAAGAAGAATTCCATAAATACAAATATGTTTTCATTTTCCTTTATAACAGAAAATAACTTATTCTTAGTTGAGGGCTCATACGTATATTGAGAGAAATATAATCAAATTCGGTTACGTAGATATAGAATTGCCCTGTGAAAGCGCCACGAAATGTGGCCTATGAAAGCGCCACCAGAGAATTGGCCTGTGAAAGCGCCACCGGATAACTAAAATAATTGGCCTATGAAAGTACCACTGGATAATAAGCGCATTCGCTTATTCAAAAAGGCATCCATAGCCTAGCATATGATCATAGCTTATAATATAACAAAAAGGCATCAAGCTGAGCATGTTCATTTACCGGAATAAACCTCATCTTACCATATTTCAACCATGCATACTTGAGCCCAAAACAAATCCATTTCTTAACAGATAATCTTATTTCATATGCAAGATTCCTTAGCAAAGCATTTCATAACTTAATACTTATTATTTCGAAATTTCTTAAATTACAACTTGTAAAAAAAAATCCAATAAAACCCATTTATGTTCTAAACAAAAATAATACTTTCATAATACACATATATACTTAGCTTTAAATACTTAAAACCAACATTTAACAAAACATTTCAAAGCCTAAACATTTTTACTTCAAAATAACTTAACTTACAACTTCAAAATATTATTCAATTTTCATACTTATATTTAACAAAACATATACTTATCAAATATACATACTCAATAGATCATGAAATACATAAAACCAACTTAAAGAAAAGAAAGAAAGCATAAGCCAAGCCTTATCACCATTAGGTGGCTCGGCCCTTTCTTGAACACAAAGGGGGGATAATTCTCTCCATCAAATATCTTTTATTCCAGACCAAAATTACTTAATATAATCATTACTTAACAACAATTAATCATAAAACTCATTTTTACTCAATTAAAGCTCTCTTTAAGTCTTGAAAATTTCTTAAACATTAGAATACAAAGTATTGGTTTTAACCACCATTAAATTACTTATAAACTAACTCATTAGAGTCAAAATGAACCATAGAAATCAAAGAAAACTCAAGGCCCTTTCACCAAGCTAGGTTCGGCCTCTTTTGCAAATGGAGAAAGAAATAGTTTAACTTAGAGAATGAGCATTCAAAAACACATAAACATAAAAAAAAAAGCAAAATCATAAAGCAAAAATTCATGCCCTTCCTCCTAAGGAGGTTCGGCCGAGCATAGAAGAAGGGGAAAGATGTGTTTCTCTTCCCATTCAAGCATTTTATCATGCTTAAAAATCATGGAAAATCATATAAAAGCAACCAAATAACCAATTCCCCAACAAAATCACAAAACCTTCAAAATTCATTCAAAATCTAAAAATTGAAAACTTAAAGATAATGAAAGGGGAAGGAATTTATTACTGCACTAACCTCAAAATTAAGCTTGAATAAGCTTAGAAAACCTTATTCCTTAGCCTTTTCCTTCCCTTTAGAGGATGGTTCTCCAACCTCTTGAAAGTAGGAAAATTAACCATTAAAATCAAGAAATAACAAAAGAAAAAGATGGAGCATGATTTAGTACATCAATTATATGTCTAAGCTATGAATTTCACTTGTTAATTTACAAAATCCAAGAATCACAACTTACTTGTTTTGGTAGTAACTCCAATTTTCTTTGCTTAAGGACTCCAAATTCTACCTCTTCTACTTAATTCTTCAAGTTTAATTACTAAACTTTGGTTTAATTGATCTATTTT